>CM037875.1:17325794-17346532 GCA_021292105.1 Anadara kagoshimensis | reverse complement strand
GTTCTTGGATGGGGAAGGAAACTGGCGTGCTCAAAGAACATGCCAACTCTATTGGAGTGAGATTCAGACCTAGGAGTAGAGAGGTGCTGTAGACCATATGAGCACCTAGGCCCCAGTGAAAACAAGACTCTTAAAGAAAGATGGCTCTGATTACTGGAGAACAGCAGCATTAAAACCATTGACACTTTTTTCTCTCCAGTTTTAAGTTTTATGATAGACAGGATGTTTCGCTTATTCTTAAGAAATGACATTTCAAGGGGTAATGCAGGTTAGTGTGGTGCATGCCAAATTCGATGAAAGGCAAAGTCCTCCATTTTGAATTTGGCACGCACCACACTATCTTGCATTACCCCTTGAAATACCATGAACTGAAATGTCATTTCTTATATTTACAATTCTTTCTTTTAATAAATATTTTGTACCCATATTTGTTTCAACCCTTGGCACTAATTCTTCCATACCTGCTCGTATGAGAAAAGGTTTTTAGCCATGCCAGATTGGCGTATCTGACATGACCACCTGTGTGGGACATGAGGTGACATTGTGTGAAAATTGATACACATCAAGGGTCATGACCCCAATTGTCTTTAAATGGGAATTGCAATACAATTGCTTCTGCATGTTTCATTGGAAACAGATACAGTCATATTGTAAATATTCTTAAATGCAGTAAAATATTTTCATATTCATGAAGTAAACATTTTGTGGTTTTGTAATTTATTGGTAGACAATAGAATTTTGTTTTGTAATTGCATTGATTGCCAAAAAATTAGTGACATTTAATTTTTTTGGTATTTGCTATAACATTGAATTTCAATCCCTGCATGAATTTCTGATTTTACAGTACAGTCCAACCCGCCTTAAAGGCCGCCTCTATATAAGGGCCACCTGCATATAAAGACCAGTAAAATTGTATCCCAATGTTCTTTATTCATATTATTTCAACTTGTATATAAAGCCATCTGCCCTTAAAAACACTTTTACTGGTTCCCTTGGGCGGCCTTTTTAGACAGGTTTAACTGTACTAGTTGTTTATTATATCATACATGTATATGTAATACAATATTGTAGATATTCTTCAAAAACCGTGTGGTAGATGAGGAAGGCTATGTGTTATTTGTGAGGAAGAATGCATTACAGATCTTGATACCCAAGTACGGATTAGAAGGAACATTGTATCTTAATGTGGATGGTACTAGTACTGGTCCTAAATTTATCTTTAATGAAGAGGTAAGGCACTCAGAATTTAAAGTTTTTGTTATCGACAAGGGGATATTGTAATGCATTCCGTTCATCTGTCTCCTTCTGTAGTACCGGTCCTAAATTTATCTTCAATGAAGTGGTGGGGCAAGTCAAAGTTCAGCTGCCAAGTGATTGAGATATGGATATGAGCTATCTATATCTCAATCACTTGGCAGCTGAACTTTGACTTCTTTTCTTTAGCTCTGTGTTAATTTTTAAAGTTTATACAGTATAAATGTAATTATAAATAATTATACACTTTTATACAGATTTAAAATCTTTGCTTTAAAAAATTTAGAAGCAAGCTATATAACTTTCTAATCTATTGATTGATCAACTGGCGTTTTACATTCACTTATATTAAAACATCACCGGCTATAGGTTACTTGACAGAATTATATAATCTAGCTCATTGACTTGGATTTTAGTGTGTTCAAAGTTTTAATGTGGAAGTCAAAAAACCAATGTGGTCAAGGAGTCGACTCCATACAGTACCTTCTCGCATACAAGACCAGGAGCTGCATTTATTATAGGCAATAGCTTTAACCACTGGACCACTGTTACACTGAAATTTGTTGTGACCAAAGCGACCAAAGGCTGTGAAAGTGAAGCTTTCGTCATAGATAACACGTGTACATAATTATGAAACCTATTAATCTTCATTACTCCAAAATCTATATACTGGTGAATCTTTTTGAATCATTTTGAATGAATTTGGGATTTTCCCTTAAAGTATCGAAAAATAGAAAAGGGCTTCCAAAAGGTTGGACCTCGTACATAATCTGCATTAGACCATTGCTTAACTTCTGTCACAGTGGTCTTGCACTTTAGTAACAGTCACACCATCAGTCATATATATATACATACATTTATTTACCATGTTTGCTATGTTCTGTCTATTACTTTACATTTACTATTTTATATTTCAGGAGAGTACACAGACATGTGGTAAAACCGTGTTCACTGTATTTCACCGGGTCATAGTTCAAATCAGTATCGACCGATCAAATGTTCAGCATTTAAAGTTATCTATTAAACTTGTAGAACCTGCAGTAAGTATCCTAATCTTCTCACTACAATAACTGTCAAATTGATTAATCGATTGAATGGGGTTTAACATACAAGTCAAGAATATTTCATTTGTATAATTATGCTTCTTTAATGCACCATGCCTGTGATGACACTGCAATTTGTTTCTTCGGAAGGACCCAGTGACTTTCATTCTGAATGCTTGGCAAAGAACTGTCACTACCTTCTTTTAAGTTTTGATCAGACACAAGCTGGTTTGAACCCACAGCTTCCTACATACAAAGCCAGCACTCTACCAACTGAGCTTCCGTCAGCAGGGTAGTGGTTTTCCTACTTGTACAAATGGGATGCAATCTATAATATGGTTGACATTATCTGTCCATCCATAATATGTTGTTTGTCCTACTCCTCCAACATTGTTTAAAATATTTTTAATAAATTTAGTATACATGATTAACAGGATATGGCATTGGACATCGTATGTACCAGAAGAGGATGTTATATCTGTGAAAATGTCTCAAAATGCTCATGTTAGTTTAAAACCTTACATATTTTATACAATGTATATGCACTAGTTTGTTTACTGGGTTATTTATTATATCCCTCAAACAAGTGTTTACTCCACTTCTCCGCCAAGATTTTGTGGGTCACTTTTCTCATAAACAATTCAACAGATCATTATAAAATTTCCCAGGAACATTCTTTGGTTGGAATGGATGTGTCATTGGTGTTCGTATTTTGATTATGCAGATGGTTGGGAAAACATGGGCAGCGCATTTCAGTTATAACTTGCTATATTTTTGTGTTATTTTTGTTAGATTCCTGGTTTTAGTGTTCCACCTGCAAAGAAAGATGATGACCAAGATGGACCTCCTCGTAAAAAAGTCAAAACATGATTAGAAATAGACTATTGTTAAAATGTGATGCTGTATGTTATAAGATATATTTCAAGAAATCAAATAATATATCTGTTTTTAATAAAAAAAAAATATTATCGTTACATTTAGTTATATATTGCTATATGTGGAGTAATGGTGTTTTATGTCCGATTCAAGATTCTTTCATATTGAGTGGGCAAGTTCTGGGACAGTTGAGGAAACTGGAGTACCCAGAGAAAACCACCAACCTTTGGAGTGAATTGACAGACTTTCTCACACTAGGATCTGCCTATGGTGGAATTTGAACCCCAAGAGATCAGAGAAACTGTTATGTAAGACAGCACTTAAGACCACTGTGCCTCAGAGGTCGCCTATATCATGACTATCACTATGAATAAATATATGATGATTTAAGTAATATCATCAAAGCTTTTAGAGAAAGGAATACGCAATTAATCTATAAAACTAATGTTGCGGATATGAAATCTTCCAATAAAGAAAGATGTCTTTCTCAATTGTGGTAGAAAAGAGAAAATACTTTAATGGCAAGAACCTAACTGCTTATTTGCATGTTCAATCCACAAGACTGAAAGTGTATTTTTACCAAATATTTAGAAATGAAAGTCTCTGGGATGATTGGGACCTGGTTAGCCAAGTGGTCTAAATGACAGACTCGTTGATCACAGTGCCTCTCACCATGTCAATTCACTGGCCAATTTTGGTGGGTTTTTCATTGGGTACTGTGATTTCTTCCACCATCTCAGAACTGCCCTCCTTGATATAAGTGAATTAATCTTGTAAAACTTCATTACTACACTTGAGATGTTTGGACAAGATGATACCCAATCTCACATTAGGATGGGGAAAGGGTTTTCATGCCATAATATTCATTCATTTTAATTGAGATGGTCAGTTCTCAAATGGTGGAGAAAACTGGAGTTCCTTGAGAAAACCACCAATTTCACTGACAAACTTTCTCAAAGAAAGATTCCTCCTGCCCTTCAAGTGGGATTTAAACCTAGGCAATGAACCGATGAATTGAGCCTTGATCTGTAAGTGTGCACAATAGATCAATTGACAGAGGCTCTTATCTTGGTTGGTCATTATCAAATGGAAAGAATATCGACTGATGCATCTGGTGTAAGTATTATGTGATTAAGTAAGTAGTTTGCTTGTCTGTGGCATACTGACTGTGTGCTAGCACCTTAACGTTGCCCAGCGTGTATACTGGTACAAGACAGTCCACAAAAACCTTGAACATCTCGCGCAAACACAAACTTGTTCTTAGATTAATCGATAAAGATTAGTAAACTTGTTCTTATCAGAATAACAGGAAAATTGACTGACTGCCGGGCACTGCCACAATGTTCCGACAAGGGCCCCCATCACGGTACCAAAGCAGCGTTGCTGCAACTAATGACGTACAAGTGTCATTGACATCATTAAACGGCGCAATTCAGGCCGAGTTTTCATTCTTTTTGCGTGTAATTCAAGCATGCCAGACCTTTGTCGGAACATTGTGGGCGTGGTCGGCAATACGTCAATTGCTTATGCCATGTAAAACAACCAATAACCAACCAATCCAGTAACTTTAAATTATACATGTAGATGTAAAATTCTTGACATAAGTCATACAATAGTATTGACTAGGATATTTAAATTTCAATAAAATCAAATCTCGCACTACATGTGTTTTTGAAAGACTACAAAAAAGAAAATAAAACATGTTAAAAACATCATTACAGGTATTTATAATGTACAATTTTATAACAATAAATTTCATGCTCCATACAAAAATAATTAAATTATTTAAATACATTTGTATAATTGCCATTACAGAAATTGTAAATATACAACTTTATTAAAAATTTCATTTTATTATGGAATTTTAGGTGATAAAAATAAAAAATACATTACATTGGGATTTGCCAGTATACCCATGATAAGGTTTGTGGTGAACAATTATTTCTATTCGATATGGAATCACACAAGACAACGTTTTCATGTGAAAACCTTGTTATTAAGGGATTGCAACACAAACGTTTTCGGAATTGGTCAATATTTCCCCACAAACATTCAGAAGCACTGGTTCTGTAGTACAGTAGCAAATTCCATTCTCTATTTCATTAGATACACTACCATATAAAAACACAACTTTCACAAGAGCAGTTTAAATCACATGCACATTTAAAACATAAAAAATATCTGTGCGCATTAAAAAATTTAACATTGGATATTTTGGCTCACTAACATGTTGAGTTATTACAAAAGGTCTTCAATTCAGGTAAGTTAAAAAGGATTTTTTTTTGGAAATTACAGACCTTATTTAAAAGTAATATTTAAAATCACCACCAAATTCAGTGGAACAGACAGACAGATGGAATGTAAAAGGTGAGGATAGAATCCTAAATCTGGCTGTCATTATTATAATATAAATATCAAAATTTCACATTCTTAGTCAACAATTTATTTTTATATGTCTGTAGTCCCTGTCTCAGTAATTTATCAGTTACTCCATTTTCTGCAAAAACACAAGTAACTCCTATAAAAACAAGATGAACTTTAAATAAATTTGTCTAATCTAAATTCCTAAAAGTTATTTTCCTATACTAGTAAATTTTTCTCTATATGTTTGTAGTCCATCTCTTAGTAATCCATTAGTCACTCCGTTAGCAGCAAAAACACATGTTACTCCTACAAAAATAAGATGTCAGAACATTAAATAAATTTGTTTAATCTAAATTCCTAAACGTTATTTTCCTATACTAGTAAATTTTTCTCGGTAAGTTTGTAGTCCATCTCTTAGTAATCCATTAGTCACTCCATTAGCAGCAAAAACACATGTTACTCCTACAAAAACAATGAGTGACCAAGTGAGTAAAAATTAAGTGAATAGGTGAGTAAATAAGGGACTGAGAAAGTAAGTAAATGAGCAAATAAGTGCATTGGAGTTAGTATGTATGTGAGTGAGTTGAGGTGAGTTAGTATGTGAGTAAGTGAGCAAGTGGTGGGAGTAAGTAAGTAAATGAGCAAGTTGGAGTAAGTTATAAGTAAATGAGTGAGTAAGTAGGTAAGTATGTTTGTATACAAAGTAAAAATATATGTTTGTAAAGTAGCAAGTTCTTTTCCTTTACTGCTAAATTTGTCCCCTTATATGTAATATGTGGATCACTGGTATTTTGTAAAAATTTACCCGTATATATATAGAAATTTACAAACATTTTTAGCTGACATTTTGTATCCATTTTCTGCAAAATTAAGAGAATTCGAACTAACAGAGTGTAGTAATGTTGTTTTACGCCTAGTCAAAATTTTTTCACTTATATGGAGACAGTTCTGATATGAGGAAATCAGAGAAAACCACCAACTTTAACAAGAGTACTGAAAAAATTTCTCACACTAGGATCTGTTGGTGTGGGATTCAAACCAAGGTGGTAAAAGGCACTGTGATCTGTCGGACAATACTTTCGATCTAGATCACTCTGGCACCAAGGCCTGTCAAACTAGAAGTGGCGGTTTTACTGTCACCTGTAACTTACCTAACCCGCCTACTTCTTTTATATTCCTGGTTTCATCATCAAAAAACATCATATCTTCATAAGGTAAACCACTCTGCTCTTTAAATCTTCAAACAAAAATAATGAATAAAGTTAATACATTTACCATGTTTACATGTATTATCCCGTCTTGGAAATAAAGAGGGGATATTAAATTGAAACTTTGTCATTCTGTCTGTCGAAATACTTCTTGACCGGAGTAATTCTGAAAAACTATGAACACTATTTCACCAAACTGGGTGCAAAGCATCAACATTACTAGGACATGCACAGTATATCATTCACAAGAGCAGGTTTGCCCTTTTTATAGGAGTTATAGCCCTTTGAGCATTAAGTGAAAATCACAAAAGTGTCTACAGGCAAGGATCCTAATTCACTAAATATGCCTGTATTTCTCCTTTTTAGCTCACCTGACCGAAGGTCATGTGAGCTTATGGCATAGCGCAGCGTGTGTATGTGCGTGCGTGTGTGCGTGTGTGCGTCGTTAACACCTATTTTCGACTTCTCCTCTGAAACTACTTGACAGTTTTTAATGAAACTTTGTCAGAAGTGTATATGGGCCGGTGCAATTCAGATTTGTTCGTGGCGTGCTATGGCTACCATAACTAGGTCAAGGTGACCTAGGGGTGCAAAAATCTTAAAAAATCTTCTTCTCCGAAATCAATGATTGGAGAAAAAATCTGATGTGATATTTGGCTTCTCTAGGGTCTTAAGCCTATAGTTTGTTCATTTTGTGAAATTCGGATAAAAATAGGTTACGCGTTTTGCGTTTAATTTGAAAAAATCATAAAATAGCTTCAAACTGTTATAACTTGACTATTTGACCAGATAATGACATGGGGTTTTCAGTTTTGACATCTTCTTGTTAGTATCTTCAAAATGAGGTCAAGGTCGATTGTGAAGGTCGTGACCTATTTTTTTTACCTCTGATTATAATTATTATCTCGAAAACTATAAACTTTTTGTATAGGCATGTATATTAGAATGTTGTAGGTATTGATACAACGATCATTTTGATGTATAGAAAAAGGTCATGGGTTCAAAAGTCAAGGTCACAGATGCGAAACAATACCGAAATGGTTAATTATCTAAAAACTATAAACATTTTGTATAGGCATGTATATTAGAATGTTGTAGGTATTGATACAATGATCATTTTGATGTATAGAAAAAGGTCATGGTTCAAAGGTCAAGGTCACAGATGTGAAACAATACTGAAATGGTTAATTATCTCGAAAACTATAAACTTTTTGTATAGGCATGTATATTAGAATGTTGTAGGTATTGATACAACAATCATTTTGATGTATAGAAAAGGTCATGGGTTCAAAGGTCAAGGTCACAGATGCGAAACAATACCGAAATGGTTAATTATCTCAAAAACTATAAACATTTTGTATAGGCATATATATTAGAATGATGTAGGTATCCATGCAACGATCATTTTGATGTATAGAAAAAGGTCATGGGTTCAAAGGTCAAGGTCACAGATGAGAAACAAAACCAAAATGGTTAATTATCTCGAAAACTATAAACATTTTGTATAGGCATGTATATTAGAATGTTGTAGGTATTGATACAACGATCATTTTGATGTATAGAAAAAGGTCATGGGTTCAAAGGTCAAGGTCACAGATGTGAAACAATACTGAAATGGTTAATTATCTCGAAAACTATAAACTTTTTGTGTAGGCATGTATATTAGAATGTTGTAGGTATTGATACAACGATCATTTTGATGTATAGAAAAAGGTCATGGGTTCAAAGGTCAAGGTCACAGATGCGAAACAATACCAAAATGGTTGATTATCTCAAAAACTATAAACTTTTTGTATAGGCATATATATTAGAATGTTGTAGGTATTGATACAACGATCATTTTGATGTATAGAAAAAGGTCATGGGTTCAAGGGTCAAAGTCACAGATGCAAAACAATACCGAAATGGTTAATTATCTCGAAACTATAAACTTTTTGTATAGGCTTGTATATTAGAATGTTGTAGGTATTGATACAACGATCATTTTGATGTATAGAAAAAGGTCATGGGTTCAAAGGTCAAGGTCACTGATGCAAACAATACCAAAATGGTTAATTATCTCGAAACTATAAACTTTTTGTATAGGCATGATATATTAGAATGTTGTAGGTATTGATACAATGGTTATCATGATGTAAGAAAAAAGTCATTGGGATTTAGTATTTATGTGTTCTTTAAATCTATCAGCTAGCCATTAGTTTCAGTGAGCGTATCAGGCCCATGGCCGCTCTTGTTTAATTTGAATGTGTGAATTTGGTCATTCGAAGTATATGCAGCTAAATTTTGTGAAGTAAGTAATTGCAGTGAATTGGGTAATGGAATCTTCAGCCCCATTCAAGATTCTTGAATGCCTGCGAAATAAGCAAAAATGAGTAAACCACAAAAATAAATATGTTTACAGTATTTAAGGATGCTATATTTAAAATTTATCAAAACAGCCTGTTAATGTTTTCCTATCACTTACTTTTTAAAATGTGCGAGTTTAGATCCAGGATATATTTCCATGTAACTGAAATATTTTTCCCAATCAAACAATTTCACTAAGTTTTTAGCTTCTTGTGTACATGAGGTCCTACAATATAAAGAATACTAGCTTGGTTAATAAGATTTAAAATCCTAGTAAGTTTTGAAGATTTCTTTAAACTTGTGATGTCAGCAATTTATTTTTTCAATTGAAATACAGAGCAAAAGATTTTCAAAATTTGTGAAGTTGAATTAAACCAAGCTCTTCCTATGTAAATGATCCTGAATGTGAAACTATAGCCTGCGTTCTTATAAATATATTTGGATATATTTGTTTTTTAAATAATCTGCTTCACTCTGTATGGTTAATATACTGTATAGTTCTTTAATTCTGCGGAGATAAAATTTCACGGTTCAGACACTGGAACTAAAACAATATTCATGGGTATAAAATTTTGCTGTGCACCAGCCAGTGTTAACATTATCTAAGTCTTAAGTTTAATGAATGTTTATGAAAATGTTCATTTGGTATTTAATTTCACGCTATGAAGACAAACCACCAATATAACAAAATTAAATCCCCAGTGAATAAAAACAACTACATGTATACAGTAACATTACCAACTTGACCAGTGCTGAAATCACCTGAACAATTAAAATCTTGAACACCTATTTAAATTTCAGTGCACTTCAAGTAATATAATACCACTAGTGTAACTCAGTTGGTAGTGTGTTTGCTCTGTATGTGCCTTTGTGGGAGATCAGGGTTTGAACCCTGGTCAGGTCTGACCAGGACTTGAAATGGGTAGCAAATGTTTTTGCCAAGCACTTGGCATTTAGAAATGAAAGTCACAAGGTCCTTTGGAAGAGACCGTAAAAACAAATGTCCCATGTCACAGTAGGCACGGCATGCTAAAGCATATTTAAAGCATATTTCCCAAAGCGCATTGCAAAGGTCAAGTTTTGTTTTCTGTCTTTTCACTTAGCTGATGAGGTTTGATATCAGTAAAATATTCTTTACTGGGCCATTTTTTTCACCCATTCAATCATGAATCAAGTTACTGTAAAGGGAATTATTTTCGCAGGGTGAAAATTTCTTGATTTCTGAAATCAATTTCGCATGGGTGTAATTTTCTCGTTACCAATATAAGTGGATGTATATCGTATATATATGATATATTAACCTGTGTATGGTACACATTTTCGTGTGGGTTAAATACATGTATTTGCGGTAATTTCTTTAGCGCGAAATAAGCGAAAATTTTACCCACGCGAAAATTTCCCCCTTTACAGTTTATCATAATAATACCTAGATGCCACTCCAAGTTGATAGCCTTCTTTGTGGAGTTTCTCCAGTATCTTGGGTACATCAGAATAACACTGTACCTCTACCCGATGGGTATCAAATATTCTACCTTTACTGAAAATAAAAATAAAACCAATATAAGTTTAATATCTGTAGGCCTACGTAATAGAAGTTTTAGCACATGCTTAAGACCACTTGGCCACCCATGCCCCCATCATGATCATACCCATGGGACCTCCTAAGAAATGTAGAGTTTATAAACAAGTGGTCTTTAAATAAAGGTTATTTTTGGTTGTAATATGAAGCAAAAGGCTGTCTTAATGGAAAGGTGTTGTAGATGACATAGACAGATGTTGTCAAAGTAGAACTTTGGTCTTCATATACAGGTGGGTTATATAAAATGAATCTTATAACGAGTTCCAGACCGAAATAAGGAAATTCCAGACGAGATTGGAATTTCCTTATCTCGGTCTGGAACGAGTAATTGATTATTTTTTTTCCTATAAAACACGGATTATGCTAGCGATAAATACATGTATGATGTAATATTGTAACGTCATCAATGCTGTGTCGCTCAGAGCAGCAATGTGGGCCTACGCGATAACAAATAACAAAATACATTTTCTTTTTTTAACACTTATTGGTCATAATTATATTTTTTATAACAAATAATAATAAAATAGAATTAAAAAATATAGAAATCAGTTGTTAGAGATATAGCTCTAATATGTTATGATATCCCTCGTATCATGAATTACGTCCCTTGCTATTATTGAAAAGTAGTCCCTGTTGTACTGAGAAAACCCTGCACATGCTCATGCTGGGTGCGATATGGAAAAAAATATCATACCACCTATCCCGTGAGATTAATCTGTCACATAAGCGAAAAAAAGCAATAGCAGATTTTACTGTATAACACTTTGATATTGGTGGACTGATGGTCTATATATAGAGGTGGTCACTAATTCAATATACTGTTAGCAAGTTTTATTGTATACAATTAGGTAACTTGTAGGAAAGGGTATTGATGCAAGGAAGTGCTTCATTGAAGACACTGCTGTGACTGACTTATTTTTTTAACACATCCATCACATCATGTCTTCCGTTGCCTAGGTGTGATAAACAACTATATATATATATATTATTGACATACCTGTCTTTAGTAAATGGAGGATCTACATGTGTATCAACCCAGAATGGCCACAGAGTGTAATCTGTAAATAGAAATACACAACATGTAAACTTTGTGATTTTCCCAAATATTAGCGGAATTCTCTACCACCTGCGTTACCCAGCCACCTATCAAGCCTGGTGCACCAGATTGTTCCTTTCCTTTTTTTCCAACCACTGTGGAAGCTCAGTTGGTAGAGTGCTCGATCCTTAAGTGGGAGGTCGTGGATTCGATCCCCGGCTGGGTCTGACCCAAGACTTGAAAGTGGGTAGTGACTGTTCTTTCGCCAAGTACTCGGCATTACAAAATGAAAGTCATGGTTCTTTCGGATGGGAGCTTAACATAAACGAGGTCTTGTGTCATGGTGGGCTTGGCATGCTAAAGAACCCAGATGTATAATGCCATCAGCGCAACGCACAGGCGAAATTTCTGCACCTTCACTTGAGACGTCTCGATATAAGTGAAATATTTTTGACTGGGACATTAAACACCATTTCTCCACTCTTTCTTTTTTTCTTTAAGTTGAAAAAAAAACTGGTTCCAACTTGGGATCAACCTGTTACTGTGTTAGTCAGCCATCTCCCAGGGTTAGACAAGCCCACAAAGTAACAGGAAAGGGGGAGGGGAAAAACCCAGCGACCTTGCCAGTATTAATACCAGCAGGACGCTCTACCAACTGAGCTACATGGCGATCTATCAAGCCCAGTCTGCCACAGAAATACTGTTTATAACCATAAAAATAATTTTTCTATTACAACAGATCTTTTGAAATGTGTTGTTGTTGTTATCCTAATCTCCTTCTTCGTGAGAAATGGACTCTATCGAATTTGGAATAACACTACGGAATTTAAAATTCTACTATGGAGAAATTAACAATTTGTACATTAAAATGTGTTGAAGTTTATGTGATCTAAAAATAAATATGACACAGTACAGGAAATAAATAATAAAATTTTAGGAAAAGACTTCCACATGCTCCAATTTACAAGTAAAATCTTAACTTTGGTTTTAAAAAAAGCCTAGCAATGACAGAATCAACCCATTTTGTAAAATAATCTAAAAAATGTTAATGGGGGGGGGGGGGGGGGGGGTGGGATGGGGGTAGGTGGTTGTTTCAAAAGGAAGTCTTCCCTATTATTATAGGAAGTACATATATATGTAGATAATATTAATTAATTTACCATACTCAACTTTCAACTAGGCCTACTATCAGAAGTCAGTGGCCTTTTATAATATACAAATAAATAAAATATTTTTGTATTTTTACAAATTACACCCAAATAGAGAGACTATGCCATTACCTAAATCAAACACAATAAGTTTTGGTTTCGGACTGTCCCATGTTGCCATGGCTCTGAAGACAGTGGACAGACTTCAAACTGCCACTGTTATGGAGTGGCAGGTTACCTCTCCAAATCACACAAGATGTACCAGACCTATCGAGACATCTTGTCAATATCTATCACACTTCTTCAACTCACATTGACTTTGTGTACTGTCAACATGCAATATGTAAGGGAGACAATCAGGCAATTTCGTCCCATATGTTATGGCCCGTCGTTTCGTCCGTGTTAAAGTTGGACTAACATACAACGCTGACCTGCAAGAACATTTTCAGTTCAAATAAATAGGAAATAAATAAATAAAATAAAATAAAATAAAATAAAATAAAATAAATAAATAAATAAATAAATAAATAAATAAAGCAAGGTCAAAGTAAGTATTTGTCCTCACAGACCAAGATCTAAGAAAGTGCAAGTTCCGAAAAAGCAACTTCTTAGAAAGCGTATGTCCCCGAAAAAAGCAACGCCTTAGAAAGCATATGTCGAGAGAAAACAACGCTTTAGAAAGCGTATGTCCCGAAAAAAACAGCGTCAAAGCAACCACGTGTAAAAAAGCAACACCAAAGTAACCATATGTCATGAAAAAGCAAATTCTAAAAAAGCGAACATCCAGAGAAAACAAAGCCTAAAAAAGCGTATGTTCCAAATAAACAGCGTCTAAGATTAAAGCGTATGTCCCGAATAAACAGCGTCTAAGAAAGCGTATGTCCCAAATAAACAGCGCCTAAGAAAGCGTATGTCTCAAATAAACAACGTCTAAGAAAGCGTATGCCCCGAATAATTATAAACAGCGCCTAAGAAAGCGTATGTCCCAAATAAACAGCGTCTAAAAAAGCGTATGTCCCAAAAAACAGCGTCTAAGAAAGCGTATGTCCCGAATAAACAGCGTCTAAGAAAGCGTATGTCCCAAATAAACAGCGCCTAAGAAAGCGTATGTCCCAAATAAACAGCGTCTAAGAAAGCGTATGTCCCAAATAAACAGCGTCTAAGAAAGCGTATGTCCCGAATAAACAGCGCCTAAGAAAGCGTATGTCCCAGATAAACAGCGTCTAAGAAAGCGTATGTCCCAAATAAACAGCGTCTAAGAAAGCGTATGTCCCGAATAAACAGCGTCTAAGAAAGCGTATGTCCCGAATAAACAGCGTCTAAGAAAGCGTATGTCCCAAATAAACAGGTCTAAGAAAGCGTATGTCCCAAATAAACAGCGTCTAAGAAAGCGTACGTATGTCCCGAATAAACAGCGTCTAAGAAAGCGTACGTATGTCCCGAATAAACAGCGTCGAAGAAAGCGGATGTCCCAAATAAACAGCGTCTAAGAAAGCGGATGTCCCAAATAAACAGCGTCTAAGAAAGCGTATGTCCCGAATAAACAGCGTCTAAGAAAGCGTATGTACCGAATAAACAGCGTCTAAGAAAGCGTATGTCCCGAATAAACAGCGTCTAAGAAAGCGTATGTACCAAAAAGGCAACAACTAAGAAAGCGTATTTCCCGAAAAAAGCAACGTCTAAGAAAGCGCATGTACCGTAAAAAGCAACGTCTTAGAAAGTGTATGTCCTGACAAAGTAACGCCATAGCAACCCATGTCGAAGAAACAGTTCGCTCCTCATTAATGTTCATATCCTTTTATGGTCACGTGATCGCAAAGCTTTGTTCCCGCAGCTTTGACCTCTATCGCCAAGTAAGTTAGTTTGACAGTTTAGCCCCTTCTTTGACACCCCCCCCCCTATACAATTGATAACCGGTGTCTTTATGAATTTTGCTATCGAGTTGATTTTATTCCGAAAGTTTAAATGTTGGTTTCAGCGTTTTCCTCTAAAGTTTCAAAATTCTTCACTTTTTCGATTTTTGTTATTTTTGATATTAGAAGGAACCCTTAGATTGAAGGCTACGGTGAAAAGGTTGGCATGTGACGGATAAAATTTACCAGGCCTCCATGATCAAAGCGATTAATCGATAGGGATCATGTGGTTATGGTTTGAAAAATAGAGCCAAATTTAGCAAAATTTGCAATTTTGTCAAAACTGAATATCTGGTACATAGCTATATATAGAATGACGTCTCTTCGTAAATTTAAAGTTAAAAGGAACCTTGAAAATTTAAAATATTTTTATAAAAAACAAGACTATGGTTTTTGTACCGGTGTTAGGTTAAATAATATAGCAGAAATTTGCTCCGCCACTTGGTGCAAGTTCTGTATGGCGCCAAATTTAAATTATATACTATAACGAGTTAAGAAAAATGGTTAATCAACATCAAATATAGCGGATATGCAAATTGGATGTTCCGAAAACGCAACGCCAAAGCACTTACCCAACGGTTCCGTAAAAGCAACGCGAAAGTAACCATATGTTCCGAAAAAACAACACCAAAGTAACTACATGTTCCGGAAAAGCAACGTCAAAATAAACACCAGTTTCAGAACATTTCATATGAAATGAATTTGAATTGCATCATATAGTTGATGGTCTACTTGAATTTAAGGCAAAAAAAATGTCTTTTGTGATTTTTGTGAGTTCCACATTAGTTAGTTAAAAGTTAAAGTTAAAGTCTGTCTCGAGCCATTAGGCCCATCAGGCCGGAGCTTATCCCGGTTTCGGTGGCGTTAAGCGACTGAGAGTACAAGACTCTCCCCTGAATGGGACGCCGGTCCATCGCAGGGTTAACCCCCAGCATTTTGCTGGTACTCATTTATTTTTCAGCTGAGTGAACTGGAACAACATGAAATTAAGTGTCTTGCTCAAGGACACAACACATCGCCCGGTCCAGGGATCGAACCCACGACCTTCGAATTATAAGTCCAACGCCTTAACCACTAGGCCACGCGCTTCCACATTAGTTAGACAGTAATAGTATCCAATTCTCAATATGCCACTAGCTTGGATTTGCGAATGCCTGTTACAGAAACATTTAGTGTAGAAATACTATCAAATGACGTCACTCAACCTTGAACTTTTCGATGTGACTGAGTCAACGGCAACGACTATTCTCTGACATCAATTTGACGTATCGCCGACCGCGCCCACTATGTTCCGACACTGGCCACCATCACGGTACCAAAGCAGCGTCACGACAACTAATGACGTTCTAATGTCAGTGGTGTCATTAAACATCACAATTCAGGCCGAATTTTCATTCTTTTTGCGTGTAATATTCAAGCTTGTCACCCTTCAAAGAAATTTCTCGCATAGCGATTGGTTAACTTGCCGGGGTACATGGAACTATGTTCGGAAATCTGCCGGGGTACATGAACATAGTGGGCGTGGCCGGGGATCCGTCAATTGCGGGAAACGCTCATAATTACAGCACCAAATATTTCAAACAAGCCCTATATATATAATGATTGGTTTCGAATAAGCCGTGACTTTGAGATATTTGCATTGCATTGTTTCTGAGTATATGTTTACATATTGCACCTATATGCAGTCAGTCAAGAAATCACAAGCCACGTAGTGATACTATAAACGTATTTATTTTTGCGGTGTACTTATTTTCGCTTATTGTGTTACAGAGCATATTTCAAAAACGCGAAAATTTTACTACGCGGATATAACCAAATTTTCTTTACCGCAAAAATAAATACACGCGAAATTAAATACGTTTACAATATGTTTTATGTGTACGCGTATTTGTTCCATGCCACATTTCTCTCAACATCATAATTGAATTTTAAACTCTTTATCACTGAATTGTTTATATACTAAATAAAACGTTTAATATACCGTCTGATATACAACATACCATTTAAAACAGGTTTACAAATTACATGAAAATTGTGCACCTGTTCATTAATACAGTAATTATTTTGAGAATTCTATTTTTTTTTAAATTCATCCATGTAATAATGGATAGGTATATATAAAACAAAATTACTGTAAATAATAGTGCTTATTTTTCTTGTTTATATGAAATGCGAAACTAAAAAAAACCCATAATTTAAAGAATGACATTAATTAATTTTGTAATAATGATTATGTTCGATTGTACGGAGCCCGTAAGGTGACCGATTGTGGTAGATTTGTAAAATTAAACCTAAAAGCAGAAACTGATATCTCTATTTTAATTATTTAAAAATTACTCAGATTTAATTTTTGATATGGTTTTTGGACAGTATTTCACCAAATCATGGTTGCAAAGCAATTTTAAACACGTAATATAAATGATGTGCATGGTGAGCTTTTTCATTCTGCATTGAAATTTTGTTACAAAGTACCAAACATTATTTTGGATTTTTCTCCGACAGCATTTATTAGAAATGATAATATTTACAGCAAGAATACAGGTATGATATAACAGTATAATACGTAATAGAGTTTTCTTCAACATGTCATATTGTCCAAAAGTCTGTTTGTGTTAGACCGGTTGGCTCAATCGGTATAGCGTCCCGCTAGTGTTGGGAAGGTACCGGGTTCGAGCTCTAGTTTGCCGCTGTCCTGTTTTAAAAATGGTGACGAATTCTACCTTTGGAAGTGACAGATCAACAAGAAAGTCCCAAGGTGGAGCCCAATGGTTTCGATTCAAGTTAGTTGAACAGAAAAGAGGAATATGGAGGTCAGTTATCGATGGGTGCAGGCCGGGTGGCTTCTGGATAGTGTTGGGAAGGCCCAGCGCTCGAGTCCCGGTTTGGTCACTGCATTTTCCCTTTCTTGTTACACATTTAAGGATTGTTTCTGGAATCTTTTTTACACAAGATGTCGGTTTCCAACTCTTACAAATATACCAGCAAATGTTTATGTACATGTAATCTTTGGAATCGCTGAACAGCCAAAAGCGCACACTTACGCATCTTAGTGCCTTTCAAACCCTAGGCTCGAATTCCACTAGAAACAGATTCTATTTCAATTTGCGTGTCGAAGCTTAAGGTCCGTGTTTTTCTACGGACACTGTTTTCTTCACCAATGCAGAACCGACCGTCTCGATATAAGTGTAATAACCTTAACAATACTCCACTCGTACAAATATTAAAAAAAAACCCACAATACAATGTATATATGACAGCTGAGTAAGCTCCTTCATGAGACTTATCAAGACTATTTCATTAAAAAAAATGAATTCTCTCTCTCTCTCTCTCTCTCTCTCTCTCTCTCTCTCTCTCTATGTTCCAGGTGCCTACTTGTTTTTAGTACAAGTTGTTGTTTAAATGTCAAACGATTAATGATTAAGTATTTTTATGTCAGGTGTTTAATCCGATAATAAGTACAAATTTATTTATATTTATATCCAGTACACCCCTGTCGAAAAGTTTAACCCCGAGCTAATAAAAACTCGAAACTCGGCTGCCGATACCGAGATCCGGATAACTTGTGACCAAAAAGCTGTCAAGAGATGGAATATAGATGCCGAAAAATATACCCAAAAATACGCAACAAGGTGCCCAGATGAGCTACCGATTCGGCACTAATTCGTTAGCGTACTGCATGTTAAACTTTTGACGGGTCTGTACTGTACGTAGGAGCACTAATAATACCCATGAGACAAAAACCATTTAAATCGTAAATGAATCAGGCATTGAAAGTCAGCAATATTTTATTGTTAGTATTATATTTTTGGAATTGGATTATAAAGGACTGGGTTTTTTATTTTTTAAATTTAAAAAGTAAACATGAAATATCAACAGATGATTTCTGAGGACATTTATCCTCTGAAACACAGTAAAAGGTAAGATATTACATTATTTACTTTTATTGCAATTTGTCAAGAGAACTCGGGGAGAAGAGGGATGGGCTCAGTGCCCGCACGCTTGCAAATCATAGCATCTCTCGCTACCTAAGTTCGAATCCCACTCAGGCAGATTCTGGTGTGAAAAAAGTGCGTCAGATCGTTTTAAGGTCAGTGGTTACAGTATGTGAATTGACAGGATAGCAAAGCGAACCGGTTTTTATTATGTTACAATCGCTGTCGTCACCTCCAACAACCATTACTGCCATCTACGACAATCATTCAACGACAATCATTGCTGCCATCTACGTATACGACAATCATTGCCGCCACATACGCCAATCATTGCTGCCATCTACGACAATAATCGCTTCTAATACCTCCTGACAACTCTTCTGCCAAACTCTGACAATTATTGCTGCCACTTCCTACAGTTATTCCTGTAACTCCAAAACTCATTGCTGTCATTTCCGACAACAACCAAAGCGCCACTTTCGACAACTATTGCAACAACCTTCGACAATTGCTGCTGTCACATTGCCTATCTGGTTATCAACCTTCTATCATAAATCAAGAAATTGATCTTTAAAAATACAAAACATGCAAAAACGAGGTAAAAAATACAGAACACCAAAAGTCCTTTGGGATTTAAACGAATCAATTATAGCATAAGAAATCAATCTTAAAACGATAAATCAAATCATGGTAAGAAAAATCAAACCAAATAATACCCAGGGGATTTCCAATGTGGCAGTGTATTATTCTTATCCATATGATATATAATACCCCGATCACAAACCCACTGATTAGGTAAAAAATAATTAATTAATTTTTATAATGTAAAATATGTATATTGCGTGATTTCTCCATTTTCTTTGTTACAAAATATAATATATGACGCCTTCTTTCTCTTTCATCTTGACAGAAAAAAATAATGTAATACCGTGTAGGTATTTCTTCCTCTGTTTATAAGTATTTTTTTTTAATTTTCAAAAGATTAACTGATATATAATTACTACCAATTTTTTGTGCGATATTATTTGAAATTTGTGTGGCAATATTACTGTGAATTTCGTGTGAATTAAGGCTTCAACATTAAGACTTTTTCTGACTTCGCTGAAAAGGAAATGTCAATTTCAATGTAAATTTCACCAAGGAATTGAGTGTCCTTTTTAAAACTGCCGACGAGATGAAAGCAGTGGTATTTGAAGCTTATGTCAATTTCAATGTAAATTTCAAGCAGAAATTGTGTAGCCTTGTTACAACTGCCGACGAGATGAAAGCGATAGTATTTGAAGCTTAGAGTGTTTATTTTCAATCTAAATCCGTGCTTGACATTACCTTAAAGCCAGGGGTTTAGTCCATCATTGTTACACCAAAGTCAATAAAATGGACATGACATATTGATGTAGTAACTTTCATCAAAAGACTGTATATATTATATTATTTAATATAGATTTTTATCTCGCTAGAACGGGATAGGATGAATGTTTTGTTGTTGTTTTGGTGTATACAGAGATTGTGTCCAATATTGATTAATTACTTAGACTTAACAACAAATCATGTTAGTTTGTACTAAGAAACGAATAGTACCCAGAGAACAAGGATTTATCTATAGAAAGTAAGTCATGACATCATTAGTGTGTTGTGTGTGCGTGTGTGTGTCCATAGAACAAGGATTTAGAAAGTAAGTCATGACATCTGTGTGTGTGTGTTTGTGTGTGTCCATAGAACAAGGATATAGAAAGTAAACATAATTAGTGTGTGTGTGCTTGTGTGAAGGAATTGTGGGCATTGGCATGTGCAATTTTTGATTTGTAATGTAGTTATTCTATTCAAAAGTAGCACATATAAATTTATTGCCATTTGTCATTTTTAAAATGTATTTATTGGTGTTTAAACAAAATGGTATATGCCAGCATTAAGCTTCAAAATATAAAATTGTACACGTTATGACTTTGCGCCAGATTACGGAACAGCCTTGTTGGAGGGTCCTCCATTTGTACCCTCCCCTAGAATTATTGATGTTGGCTGAAAAGACCTACTAGTATGTT
>CM037875.1:17296220-17324794 GCA_021292105.1 Anadara kagoshimensis | reverse complement strand
CTCTCGAAACTGAAACTACCATAATGAACGAGACGATATATGCATATGAATCAATGTATAATTCAGTGGTCGTTTGAATTTCGTTTTGAAGTTTAGTCGAAAAATTTTGCAGATAAGGGTCGAGATTCATGGAAAACGCACCATTTTTGTTGTATTTTTTCAAAATTTCCTGGGGGAGCATGCCCCATACCCCCTAGAAAAACGCGGCTTTTCACGTTTACAGTGCGCAATTTACCAACATGCTCAGCTACGCCCTGGCGCAGTATTTATAACCGTTGTATTTGTGCACGTTTCCGTTCCGGGCAATGCTTCTATGTAAATTCTGCAATCCGAGCAATTCATTTATGTAGTTTCAGATACTGATTTATCTCGATTGATTAATTGAATGGGGTTTTACGTCCCAGTCAAGTTTATTTCACTTATATTGCGATGTCACCAGCTATAGGTGTGGTGGCAGAAACATTGAGCAGTGTGATGGAAGGGTTCTTTAACTTCGGTTTTCAGAGTCTCTACCGAAGGACCCCTTGACTTTCATTTATAAATGTCGAGTGCTTGGCGAAAGAACACTCACTTCCTATTTTGGAATATTGGTCTTGGCCTGACTCCGGCCTGGTTCGAATCCACGATTTCCCACATATATGGAGCGAGCAATCTACCAATTGAGCTAACCTAGTGGTGCACATTTATTTCGAAGCAAAGTTAAACAGTTTATATCCATGGAACAGTAAAATACATACGGATACGGCCGAGTGGTACTCTCGCTGGATTTCGAAGTCAAGGGTTGTGGGTTCGAACCTCACTCGGAACTTGGAAGTTTTCTGAGATGATTTTCATCTGCAGTCCATACTAGAACTGTATAAAGCTAAATACTAGTAAAGTCTTTCGGATGAGACTCAAAATTGAGGTCTCTTGTCTCAATGCACGCTAAATACACCTCTGTAGAGTTCGAAAAAAAGAGAAGGCAACTGTGGCCGCTACAGAGGACGTACAGCTATATATATACAGTGATTGAAACAGACTGAGAAAATACATAATGTAGACAAGTTTTAACAAAACATACGTTTTAATTGCTCATCTACAGCGTAAGGAAAAATAATTTAAATTTTTAAACATAGATTCAAATTTTAAATAAAATGCTAGATTGGTTTTAATTTAAATTTTGATGAAATCGCTTCTTTCTGAAATATACATAAGTGGTTTTGTCATTGACTTTAAATAGCAGGCATGGTAACACTGACAGCCCCGTTGATAAAGCCGACAGTTGCGTTAGCTATGCCCACAACAGCCCAACCAATGCCTACAACAGCCCTACCAATGCCTACATCTAGTACGAAATGCATGGACAAAATAAGCAACTGCAGGCATTATTATGGAGATAAAGCGCATGCCTGTCACGGACAATTTGAGCCATGGGCAAGGCGCAATTGTGCTTTGTATTGCGGATTTTGCAGTGAGTAAAGCAAATAATTTGATAAAGAACCGAATACAGTTGTGACCTGTATATAAAGACCACCGATGAATCTTAAGAAAACAAAGATCGTCTATTTTGGAAACGGCATCAATAAGACACTGATTTTGAGGACAGGTGGTGTTGATATAGAAGTTCTCTTGTGTTTAAATATGAAGCAAAGGGGGGGGGGGGGGCTATAACATTGGTGATCTTTGTATTGAGTCTCGCTTTGTGTTTAAATATGACCTCAACCGTAAATTGTCGAATTTTCAAAAACCTCGTATCTCTTTAACAAACTCTGGTCCCTTTGCACTGCTCTACGACGTTGACTATATCTTTTCATTTTTTAAATTAATTCGTTATATCAGGTGAAAACTATTTTCCCCAAAACGTGTATTTTTGCACATTTTCCATTAAGAAATACAACAAATATTTTAAAAATTCTTAAATTATCAATACCTGCTTTTTTTATTTATAAATCTTCACACCTATGTAGGTGATTTAACAATTGTACCCCTCTTTCACGTTTTTCAACCAAATGGTTTTCACTTGAATTTTCCTACTTAGATGACCCTTAAAGAAAACCTAGTCTCTATATAGAGATTATTTAGGGTAAAATATGAAAGGAACTTAAAACACTGGTCTAAATGAACAGGTGGGCTTAATATAGAGGTTCTTTTTGTGTTGAAATATGAAGAAGGAATAGACCTCAAAACTGGTCTTAGTGGAAAGTGGTCTTAATGTACGGGTTCTTTTGGGGTTGAATTATGAAGCAAATTGGTCTTACAACACCGGTCAAAATGAACAGGTTCATATAGAGGTATTTTGTGTTTGAAATATTGCGAAAATGGGCCTTATTACAATGTGGTTAGTGGAAAATGGTCTTTATATGAAGGTTCTCTCTGGTTGAAATATGGAGCAAATATGCCTTAAACCATTGATCTTAATGAAAACTGGTCTTTATAAAGAGGTGGGTTTTTTTTTTTTTTTTTTTTTTTTTTTTAATTAAGCCAATGTGCCTGAAACCACTAAATAGAGGCAGTGGCCATAGAAGGTTTTACTTTAAATTGATCGCCAATTATTCGGACGTTTGAAGCTGACAATACCAATCGGATATAAAGTTAGTTATGGCAGTCACATCGCTACAAATAAAGACATTAACCAGATTGAGAAATACAGTTTAAAAAACATAGCACAGTCCTGTCGAAAGTTTAACATCAAGCTAACACATAAGTACCGATTTGGCAGCTCGATTCGACTCCTCGTTATCAATATCTCGGCAGCTTTTAGGCAGCTAGGTTACTTTGAATCTATCAACTGCAGCTTTCCGGACATTAGCTTAATATATCTCAGCAACTCGACAGTCGAGCCTCGACTCCTATACGTTAGCTCGGGGTTAAACTTTCGACAGGCCTGTACTGTAGATATGACGAAACCACACTATACTATACTGAATTTGTGCATCTTTTATTTGGATGCATTCTTATGTACCCGGTACATAAAATTTCACCCTTTCTCAGATGTGGTTTGTGTTTGTAACGCTCTCTCTCTGTGTGTGTGTGTGTGTGTGTGTGTGTTGTGTGTGTGTGTGTTTTGCATGTTCTATTGACCAATGATTAAAGCTTAATAAATAAACAGGGGCGTGGCTAATGGGAATTATGTGACTTGATGCCTAGGGCTATCGTGATTTGTGGTCAATTGTGACTTAAAAATTATTTTTATTCTGTATTTTATTAAATAAATGAATAAATCAAAGTGTAAAACTAAATTAAAATTAAATTAAAATACACCAAAAAATAAAGCCTTTATACTGGTTTTGATTAAAATATTTTTTTTAAAAAGCACCTTGCATTTAAATGAAACATTTGAAGATGCCCTTTCAAAACACCTCAATGAAGGTTTTTCACGTTGGTATTTAACACATTCCATTTCTTAATCAAAAATAAATTCCTTCCCTGCCAGTCTATATGAGACCGTTAGTACAATGGTTTCAATGACTGCACTATCGGAGCAATCTCCGATGTGGAATGGGAAGGTGGCTTGATTAGTCAAGTAACGACCTACCTACAGCCCTTACGGGGGCAGCTTCTCTCAAATCTATACCCCTTTCTTTATAAGTGACCGATTGGTCTACCCCAGCTACTCTCACAGCTTAAGTTCGAACTCTACTCGGGCCTAATGTGAGCAAATTTGTCAATTCACTTTCCGAAGGTGGTTGGTTTCTCAAGGGACTCCGGTTTGCTCCTTCAATCAGAAATCGCCGCCTCGACAGAAGTGAACGAAAGACTTGCACGGTAAGTGGGGTAAAAACAAATCGCTCAATCTCTTTCATCTAAAACGAACTAGGAAACCCTGCGTCCGCTAGCTAGACTGTGATAACCAATGTAATTCCTATAATAGATTGATTGGCGTCGTGCGCGCGCGTGCGTGTGTGTGTGTGTTCATTGCAATTGCCATGAACTGTTTATGGATGCTCATGGATTTTTGTAGAAAAAAATATTCGAAAACAGCACAAGTTACTATTTGTCATGTGCAATTATAAATTACAATATTATGTATTTTTTCTAAAGAAACAGCACTTGTCAAAAACGTTTTAAATCCACATACTTAATTAGTGAAACAAAAATGGTTCTAAAAATGAATTTACCAAACAGTTAACAAAAGTATAGATCAACATCTTGATCATTCCCGGTTTCATTGCAGATGGTCATCTTGTCAGTCATGATGAAGTGTTTGCCCTTCACCATAAACTACAATAAACTTAAAATGAACCTTTGACCTTTGCAATAAACAATATCATCTGTTTATGTTTCGATTGTTATAAGTGATAATCTATTGATATTTTTTTCAATTACTTAGAGAGAGTCTAACTTAACTTGTCAGTTCTAAAGTTTTTACTTTTATTTTCAGATATAACAATGTCACCAACTCCTTTACCTGGTAATTATAATTCATATAATTATAATAGTCGTATATCACTTTTTAATTTAATCATTAAATACGTTCAAAACGTTGTATATGACAATACTAACCACTATTGTTACCTGTCCTTCTTTAATTCTCTATCCTATTAATCCTCATTTTGTTCTTTAG
Organism: Anadara kagoshimensis; assembly: GCA_021292105.1. Classification (NCBI taxonomy): domain Eukaryota; kingdom Metazoa; phylum Mollusca; class Bivalvia; order Arcoida; family Arcidae; genus Anadara; species Anadara kagoshimensis. The sequence goes on along the minus strand of CM037875.1, from coordinate 17,320,251 downwards.
ATCACTACAGTAGCTCAATCGGTAGCGCTCCACATGTATTTCCTTATGTTTGCACTACCTATTCTCAAGTTTGGTTAAACCCGGTCGGGATTCGAACTACGAATTCCTCCACAGTCAGCGTCAGCAAGCCATCTACCAACTAAGCTACCGTTGTGGTGATATAATTAAGGACAAATACACGTATGCCAAAAATGATGCCAAAGTCAAAGATATTTTGTGCAAAATGGCACGATACAACCTCCCCCCTCTCTCTCTCTCTCTCTCTCTCTCTCTCTCTGTATATATATATATATATATATATATATATATATATATATATATATATACCTCGATCTCTCTCTCATTTTTGTTCAACTACAGTACAGAACTGTCGAAAGTTTAACACTGAGCTGAGGAAAAGGCATCTACACTCGCCTACTAATTGGTCAAAATTGGAATAATCAGTGGCAGAGAGATAGATTACATCTGCCGAGATACATATACGTGACGCAGGGTAGAGATAAGCTTCTGATTTGGGAACAATCAGTTTATAACTGTTAAACTTTCGACAGGTCTGTACTGTACGCAAAACGTTGGGCTTCATAAACAGAAGGAGTTTGTATTCACATTGTTTATTGATACCTTTTCTTTTTGAGTTTCAACTTTCAACACATTTTTAGGCTTTTTCATTGAATAACAACGTCTTCTTTTAATTCCATGGACAAAATATTCTTTATTTTCTTGCAAACCATCACATAAATTGACGCATCGCTGGCCACGCCCATTTTTTCCCGACACTGGCCGCCATCACGGTACCAAAGCAGCGTCACGGCAACTAATGACGTTCTAGTGTCAGTGACGTCATTAAACCACACAGTTCAGGCCAGTTTTCATTCTTTTTGCGTATTATTCAAGCATGTTGATCCTTTGTCGGAACATAGTGGGCGTGGCCGGCGATCCGTCAATCATGTGATAGCTGGATCATTACTTATTATAATAAACAACCGATATCATTTCTTACATGTACAGGATGTCATTATAACAAAACACATTATAACGAAGGAGATGTTTGGCAAGATGGGTGTCAATATAACTGTACTTGTACAGATGGAAAAACGGGATTCTATGTCTGTAAAGACCTGTAAGTATAAACAATTATATTTCTAGACCACTACGGTTTCTCAGTTAGTAGAGTGTTCGCTCCGAGTCTGACCAAGATTTGGAAATATGTAGTGACTGATCTTTCGCCATGTACTCAACATTTTGAAATGAAAGCCATGGGGTTACTCTACTAACTGAGTTATTGTAGTGATCCATGCCCCAGTTTCACAATCATGTCTTAACCAAGATTTTTATACCCCCCGCTTAAAAAGTGGGGGGTATATAGTGATAGGGGTGTCCGTCCGTGTGTCCGTCCGTCCTTCAGTTACACCTTAGGGTACCTATCTCTTATCCGCAACTCCTCCTAAACCCTTCAATGGATTTTCATGAAACTTTCACACAATCTTTGTGATATAATGTAGATGTGCACATTCTATTTAAAAATTTGATCTGATGGATTTTTGGGAGCGGGGGTATTTTTGTGAGCTTGTGGCTCACAGTTTTTCTAGTTTAACTTAAATCTGGCAAAGTCAGTACTGTAGAAGATGTTTAGGAATTTAAGGTGTCATTTTGAAGATCAGCCAAAGCGTATTACAGCTATGACGTAATTTTGTCAAAATACGTCATTTTTAGTGACATAATAATGTTGCCAAAACCTTACCAGATTTAAATTAAGGAAAATCTCAGTTAAAAAAAATTGTGAAACTGGTAAAGTGACCGCTCTGTATGTGGGAGGTCATGGGTTTGGACCGGGTCTGACCAAGACCACTTGTAAATTGACAATGACATTGAGTATATGTCATAACACAACGGTTTACCGTCGGGGTTTTATGATTCCATGATTGTCTCTAAACTTCTCTTAAATAAAATCGATCTTAAAAATTTAAATCAAGTTATAATTATGTTTTTTGCTTGCCACGTGTCTACACGGGATATATTTGACGTCCCATAGTTCCATGTTTCTTGATTCCAAAGGTGAAAAGTGTAGCTAGCTAAACAGGAAATATTTTACCTTCCTGCGCATACGGTCTAAATTCCTTGGTGAAAGTTTCCGTGTTACACTTATTTTCGTCAGTTATCAGAGTTGTAGCTTTGCGTTTGTGACCTTTTTGGACAAGGACCGGCATGTTTGTATTTTATTCTCCAAAATCAATAGTTTGTTTATATCAGTTTCCAATTATTGTTATTTTTGTAGCTGGTTTCAGATATTAAATTGAATTTTAATTAAAAGTTTAATTCATTAATTCAGATTATATAATTAGTCGATGATATTAGATCTCAAAAATATTTTGGTATGCCAAAGTTACTTGTAAAAAGATGTTTTTGTATGCCCTGTCGGGCCTTACATCCCTGGTAGAGATTAGCATGTTAAACTAAAAATGTCAGTTTCCAAAGTTTTTACTTTGCTTTTTGGGATTGGATTTGGAAATGGATCGATATGTTTGTTTTTACTTTGATTTGGAATTGTGTTTTAGACATAAATTGGTATGTTTGTTTTTACTTTGCTTTGGGATTGTGATTTGGACATGGATCACTTTGCTTTGGGATTGTGATTTGGACATGGATTGGTATGCTTGCTTTTACTTTGCTTTGGGATCTTGGTATGGACGGATTGGTATGCTTGTTTATACTTTGCTTTGGGATTGTGATTTGGACATGGATTGGTATGTTTGTTTTTACTTTGCTTTGGGATCTTGGTATGGACGGATTGGTATGCTTGTTTATACTTTGCTTTGGGATTGTGATTTGGACATGGATTGGTATGTTTGTTTTTACTTTGCTTTGGGATCTTGGTTTGGAGATGGATTGGTATGCTTGTATTTACTTTGCTTTGGGATCTTGGTTTGGACATGGATTGGTATGCTTGTTTTAACTTTGCTTTGGGATCTTGGTTTGGACATGGAATGGTATGCATGTTTTTACTTTGCTTTGAGATCTTAGTTTGGAGATGGATTGGTATGCTTGTTTTTACTTTGCTTTGGGATCTTGGTTTGGACATGGATTGGTATGCTTGTTTTAACTTTGCTTTGGGATCTTGGTTTGGACATGGATTGGTATGCTTGTTTTTACTTTGCTTTAGGATTTTGGTTTGGACCTGGATCGATATGTTTGTTTTTACTTTGCTTTGGGATTTTGGTTTGGACCTGGATCGATATGTTTGTTTTCAGCTTTTTTATCGGATATTTTATCGTTTCATAAAGATGTCATTTATTGTATTATTACGCAGTTCAACCTTGTAACGTCGATTTTCTGAAAATCAGCTGATTAGTTCAGATATAGGGTTAAACTTTTGGTTTGTAATAATGAGAATTCTTTACAACGTAAAAAGTGCAATTGTATGAAATAAATAAATAATCATGGGGTTGACACGAAAAAAATAATTATACTATTCACATACTATTTCAGCATCTTTTAATTTTTTGGATTTTCACAATTTTTGCCTAAGCACTACTGATGAGGAATTTTATTCCGATTCGTCAGCAAATGGTCTGAGCACTACTGGTTTTATTCCGAAACGTCAGTCTAATGCTGTAAAATGAAAACAGATCCCAATTGGACCAAAATTAATCAAAATTAATCGTTAATTAAACCATAATTATCAAATCATATATCATTGTCCTAATTTTGGTTTAATAAATGATTAACTCAAATTACTGTATGCTTTGTTCAACTTGGCACAGGTGTAGTAAAAAATACTAAAAATAAATACATTTTATTATTCTGTTACAGATGTCTTAGTTGGAAGTTACCAGATGTTTGTTTCCTTAGCAACCCTAAACCAGGCAAATGTTGTAGTACACCAGTATGTCCGCCAGGAGTAATCGTCAAGTACCCGGATGGTTACCAACCGGAATAAAACTTATTCTACCTATGCAATGATTTTAAGTATATTTATTTTTCAAAAACGAGACAAATTAAAAACAAACATACTAATACTAAAAGTAAAAACTTTGAAACCGACAAGTTAGGTTATCACGTGAACTTCCACCAGGGAAGTGAGGCCGTGTGCTCCGGAAGGTTAAACACCTCCTGTTTATGTAAGCCACACCCGCCACATGTGTAATTAAAAGTGAGTAAAAGCGAGTAAAATTGTTTGCTGGAAAATTATATTATCAAATACAACAAATATGATATCTTTCAAAAACTCAAAAATGTTGTTGATGGTATATCTTCAGTATATTTTTGTTTGGAATCCATATGCTGCTTGACAAAACGACCATAATCTCTGTTCAGCACAAATCACAGACAAACATACTAATACATGTCCAAATGACACTACAAAAATAAAATGAGAACTTTGAAACTGGCAAATTACTGCCTATAGGGAAATGAGGCTGGATGCTCAGGAAGAGTAAGCCAAATCTTGTTCGGATAGCTACAACCGCCATGTGTAAAATTGAGAGTGAAAGGAAAATGGAACTTTGGGACAACAAATATATTCAGGGTAATTTTGGGTACAGAAACACCATACTTATCAACAATATAATAAATTTGCAGCAGAATAACTTGTGGTTGAAAATTGAAATTGGCCAGAGAAACCACAAACACTAAACAAGACACAAGAAGACGGAGTGGCATATAGAAGGACAAAACCATGCATTAAGCGCAACTAAATAAACTATAAAATACAATGCAATGTATTTTCGATGGATTTCAGTATTTTATGTAAACCCCTGATCTGTACTAGGATAATTTGCAGGTGTAACAGTTCACTACCACCAACTTTCTTTCATAACCTAAGGCCAGTTCAAGACAGTGTCAGTTTTTCACTACATACATTCCTGTGACTTTGGTGGAAGCTAAGGATACTGTCATATACCATTTTTGAATTTAATCATAAAATAATCTTGTCATAGTGATATTGTGACATACCATTTTTAAATGTATGATTAACTTCAAAAATGGTATATGACATTCACCGAAACACGGGACCTCGGTTTTGAGTCTCACCCGAAAGACTATTCTAGTATCGAGCTTTTTACAGCTCTTGTTTGGACAGGATATGAAAATCATCCTAGATAAAAGTCCAGAGTGAGATGCGAACCCACAATCCTCGACTTCGAAAAGTGAAACACCGAGTATCACTCGGTCATATCCGCTAATGCCTAATGACTTCGTATAAAACCTTTGACATGGAATTTTCAAAGCCATATCTAATGATTCCTCAGAAAACCTTTGACCAAGAATTGTTAAGAGTCGTGCTAAATGATTTCGCATAGAGCCTTTGACACGGAAATGGACTAAAGGCAAAGAAGCCCCGACGTAGCAGCACTAGAGCCATGCCTTAGAGCTTTGACCAGGAAGTAATAAAGTATAAATACCTTGGACTTGGTAGTACTACAGCCGTGCCTATATAGAACCTTTAACTCTAGATGGTAAAGAATATTTGATACGGCAGTACCATACCATGCCTAGGACTTTCATGTCTAGAATCGTTGCCCCGGAAGAACAACTAGATGGTAAAGAAACGTTAACCCGGAAGTACTAGATGATAAAGAAACTTTGACCCGGAAGTACTAGAGAGTTTAGAAACCTTGGGCTTGGCATTTCCTGTACAAGATAACCTATAAACCAGGTAATGATTAAATAAACGTGAAGACGTGAAACTTATCATTATGTAAAAGATAAGGAGTTGTCCAGAAACTAATGCCTTGGAAGAAAAGTCTTGGAAGGTCAAATACGAAATGTATGACAAACTTATACACAGCGATGAATATTTTTGCAGGTAAGGCGGGATAATTTCCCAAACAAAATATTTATAAACCAAAACTCTAACTTTCCATATGCCGAATTTTTCTCATTTTTGATGCATTGCAATCACATACATGGACACGGTGTTTAAAATAAATTGACCTTCAGCCTGACCGTTTGCCTGTCGTGAATTTGTCCAAATCATCACAATATTGTTGACAAGTATTATGTTTCTGTGTCCAAAATTTATGCTGGCTATATTTGACGTCTAATAGCTCACTGTTTTTTCATTCTAAATTTGTATTCTGCTTTGATGGGTGAAGCTAGATAACACTCCCAGATCACCCGGTCTCATTTCCCTTGACTTGAAGTTCGTGTGTTTATTTTGCCAGTTTTAAAAGTTGTAACTTTGCTTTTGGGATTGTGATTTTATTTGGACACGGACCAGTATGTTTTTTTTAATCGAACTGCAATTGTGAGATTAATGTATAATGGTGAAAAATTATATTAAAAAATCACAATTGTTATTTTTGACAATCATAAAGTATTTTTGGAAAAATTTCCAATCTTTGTGGAATCTAATGATTTTCGGTATGACAATTTTTCGCATCTATTTTTATTAATTTTTTCTCATTTTATTTTAGTAATTATTTTAACCACAGCACATGCATTTTTGACAGATAATAAAGGTAAGATTAGACTCCCGTACGGCGACATGAGTACATGTAAAAAGTAATTTCGTTATTTCGAAATACATGCAGTACATGTACATGTATATTTCGCAATTTCGACATAGTATTACAAATATTCGCACTTCGTATTTGTTATTTCGATCATACGAAATACGGATTCGAAAAAATACTAAAAAAAAAACAATTGCCAAAATATGAAATAACTACTGCGTATATACGCATTAACTATTCCGAAATTACGAAATAACTCTGGAATTTCCGCAATTCTGTTTCGAAATTACGAAATAACTTTCACACTTGTCATCTTATACGGGCATTGTAGTAAGTGTTATCTGCGAGCATTTTAATTTCGCGTGGTCTAATTAATTAAGTCGTAAAAATGCGATAAAAAAAAACCAATCGCGAATTGCGTGTGAGCACATTATTGTCATGGGTAAAAGAAGCCGGGAGTGTTCAGATAGAACGGCCTTCGGCACAAATTGGGCTTCATTAGTCCTACTAGGATTCGAACCTTTTCTGTGAGATGGATTAAATTAATGGTGTTTAATGGCCCGAATTTTTTCACTTATATCGAGACAGTCAGTCATAGAATGGTGTAGCAGACCAGAGTGCTCAGAGAAACCAGCCAAACGTCGGCAATTATTCTGTCAAACTTTCTAGTATCGGAATAGGATTGGAACCTAAATGTGGGCAGTGGTTTACACTGTGGTCTGAATTTACGAGCTTAGACCACTCGGCTTCCAAGGCCCTTGATTAAAGTATTGTTACAGTGTTTAAAGTGTAAAAATGGATAAGAGTTAAGAGAGTATAGAGTAGAGAACCGTGTCAAGATTCTTTCACTTATATCGAGACGGTCAGTTCTTGGATGGTCGAGGAAACAGGTGTACTTGGATTTTCAGTGCTTGATCAAAGTCAGGGGTTTTAAAATTCAGTTCTGTATTGATCTATCCAGTGTCGTTCTCCCTTATATCGTTCGGTTTCTGTCATATTGACCACTTTCCTTTGACCACTGCCAAGCTACAGACCTAGGATACTAGAAACTTAAACTTTGAAATCAGTAGGGGTATGTTTAACAATGACAATTTCATCAAAGTTAGCTCAGGAATAAATTCATGTATTTATCTATTTATTTATTTATTTAACAAAGAAACATTAGTAAAAGCTTTACACGTTTTTAGTCAGGGGGCAGATCCCAAAAATGTGACACCCCCTAAACTTTTTTGTTAAAAGCGGGAAACACGGTGGATCGTATTGCCCTATATGTACTTAGTTAGGCTAGGTATGTTTCCACCTTGACTTTTCCCGTTTAATGAAAATATGGCTGCCAATCCAAGATGGCCGCCAAAAAAGATTCTTTAAGTATAAAAATTCAATATCAAATCAACCAGTTAACCCTTTTAGTTGAAATTTGGTATTTGATCAATAAAATATTTATACTAATTTTTCATGAACAAACTGTGGTTGTAAAATTCAAAATGGTCGCCATTTTCAAGATGGCCGACTTATAATCATCGCGCTGCATTTTAAATCAAATACAACAAAGGATGCCGTTATTTTATGACATAAAACCAATGCTCGTTTGTCACATTTTATGTGAAAATATTATCAGTACTGCTCTTTAAACTTATTTTATCTAATTTAAATAATTTAAATAACGAAGCCGAAACATTTTTTTAGTTTTAATAAGTATCATTTGAATTAATTTAATAGCTATGACTTTTGACGTCTACAATAAAATAAATAGTCCTCTCGCTCATACAAACATTCAAAGAGGTCCAACAGTAACATGATTAACACCCACAAGCACCTTGCAGCAATATTTTCTGTACATGTATCCAATATATTTATTATATAAGTATGATCAGAATATAACATATTTCCCCGGTTCAACAATTCAACAGCTATAAATATAGGATTGAATAACAATCTTTTATTTCCAAAACATTAATTGTAGAACAAAAAACAAAACCATAATAAAAACATCTGCATCGCTACAAAGGATAAGCGTCTGACCATTATCTGTTTCTTTGGTTTTTTTGGCACAAAGAACAATAATATTAATCTTATGTCTGCCTCTTTATGATTTGCTTAAAGACCTGATTTACCCTGCCCTGTACTCGAGAATGTAATATTCGCATTCAAAAAAACCCTAACCGAACAGGGACGGATCCAGGATTTTTTGAAAGGGGGATTGAACATTATATCAATGCTAGGTTCCAGAGACGAGGGGTCTAGGGCATATTCTTTAAATCGAATTATTCTCACCAGTTCTTACCGGTTTTAATGCTCTATGATTGTGATATGTGGATGGATTGTTGTGTTTTTGATTGATTTTTTTCTTGTCAGACTTTATAGAATGCTCAAAATATTAATGAAACAAGACATCACAAAACATCTACTCTATCACTATTCCTGAAATGACATTTTGTGCTATCTGCAAATCTACAAAGTTGTCAAAGGTTTGTGCATTGGTGTTTCCGAATGCTGTTAAACAATGTCATACTCTCTATTATGGTACAAATCTTTATACCTTTTTCTGAATATTTCTGGATGACATCATCAACCTGTGGCTACATCAGATGTTTGTTGATTGGTCGTAAACTACCTGGTGATGCTACTTAGACTACAGTTACGTCTTTTTGTCCAGTACATCACTATCACCGTTACCTCTTCCTGCTTTCACTGGCACAATGATATTATTTAGCTATTATTGTTTTGATTTTTGAAACTCCATAATGCTACCGAACAATATAAAAACCTGTACGATAATATATTGTACGGCATTGGAAAACCACAATATGCACTTTGAAGATTGTCTCGCAGCAACCACAAAGTATCGTTTTAGAAAATAGTGTTAGAGTAGATTATGAAGCAAAGTAAAAATCTTGAAACTTTCAAATGAAGTTTAACACAGGAACATCCACCAGGGAAGTGAGAACAAGTGACCTGGAAGGATAATTGAGCACCCACCCCACACTTGAATGAAAGGAACATGGAACTTTGGGACGCCACATATCCATGATATTTTCGGATACAGAGTCACCATAATATATTGTGATGACAGCCATAAAACTTAATGAGGGCCTTAATAAGCCAGACTTGCACTATCCCTGCATCAACAATTCATTTGTTAGCAGTTTGCACTGTTGTATAAACATATTTAAAGAATGCAGAAGAGATATGGAATTCAATGTTGCCTGAGAATTTGAACAATTTTATAAATATGGGAGAGAATAAGGCTTAACTGACTAGTTTTATATATAATGAGTTGAGCAATGAAGTACAAGGCAAGGAGTCAGTGGTTAGGAGGGTTGCGGATCCAAATACTACATACTCGAGTACAGGGCGAGATACATCATGTTTTTGTGCAAACCATAAATAGGCAGACTCAAGACTTGTTTCTTATGCCGAGTGAGATGGATAGAATAACGGATAATGATCAGATGTTTGTATTCTCTTGGTTTTGTTTCACAACTAAACAGTAAGTTTTATTTCACAACTAAACAGTAAGGTTTAAGTGAGTACTAGAACAAGGAAGAAACTAGGAGTCAATAAGAAATATCAGATGAAAAAACATTTTGATCTGTTGGTATTTGATCAACAAATAGTGATTGAGCTTCAAGCATGGGAAGTGTTCACTTGAAAACTCTGAACTGAAAGCTTATGAATATATTACGATAAAGTCGGCAATGCTGTTTCCTTTTTTTGTAATCTATTTCAAACTACCAACCCGCAACAAAAACCTTCATGAACTTCACTGTCATATGTTCTGTCATTGCCACGTTACAAGATGTGTTCCGGTCATGCACATTAAATACATTAATTATCAGGAAATAGTTTGGAATCTGTGTTTATTTCCTGAGTAAAAACTACCATTAACTCTAGTGAGCAGCTGGAAAATTGACCTACAATATTTATGAATTGGGATTGTTGAATCTTTGTGATGTTTGTGCAGTTTAATTATTGTGAAAAACACATTTTACTGCACATTTGTTTGTGGATGTGAATCATGCTGGTGTAAAAAGCTTTTGAAGGAGTCAGTTAACTTGTATATATATTAACAAATTCTTATATTGGTTTATTGTATTAAAACAATGCAGCACGGTGATTATTAGTCGGCCATCTTGAAAATGGCAACCATATTGGATTTTTCAACCACAGTTTTTCCTGAAAAAATAATATAAATAATTAATTGCTCAAATATCAAATTTTAACTCAAAAGGTTAAGCGGTTGATTTGTTATTGAATTTCAATTTTAAAATTATCTTTTTTGGTGGCCATCTTGGATTTGACAGCCATTTTTTCATTAAACGGAAAAAGTTAAGATGGAAACATACTTAGCCTAACTAAGTACATATATATTAAATACAATACATTGGTTTTATGTCATAAAATAATGACATCCTTTGTTGTATTTCATTTAAAATGCAGCACAATGATTATCCGCCGACCATCTTGAAAATGGCGGCCATATTGAATTTTACAACCAGAAATTATTCACAGAAAATTAGTATAAATATTTAATTGATAAAATACCAAATTTCAACTAAAAAGGTTAAGTTGTTGATTTGATATTGAATTTTATACTTAAATAATCTTTTTTGGCGGCCATCTTGGATTGGCAGCCATATTTTCATTAAAAGGAAAAAGTCAAGGTGGAAACATACCTAGCCTAACTAAGTACATATAGGGCAATAAGATCCACCATGTTTCCTGCTTTTAACAAAAAAGTTTAGGGGGGTCAATAAAGAGGCTACTTTTTGAGATCTGCCCCCTGACTATTTTCAAATAACTTGTTTGACATATCTATTTAGGTGATTTTACATCAACCTGGATAACAGTACCAAATAGTAAGTTCATTTGTTAAAAACGAGAGAGAGAGAGAGAGAGAGAGAGAGAGAGAGAGCAATACAAATTGTTAAAAAGAGAGAGCATGGATAACAGTGAACTTGATAAAACAGGAGGGACAATAACTAAAACATCGACTTGACAACAATGTTTACTTGTACTAGTATTTCGTTGTGAGATATCTCTGGTACCCTTTATATGCGAATTCCAGTCGTACTGTCAACGTATTTATTTTCGCGATGTACTAATTTCGCTTATTTTGCGATCTTTTGTTTTGCGCGAAAATTATATTATGCTTATTGTATAAGTACATATTTCAAAACCGGGGCGCTCTCTCAATTCTTATATTTCTGACTTTTAGCTTTCTGATTTCTTTCTGTTGTATTGTATAGTCGGTGTTCTATTGCATGCAATAGCCATCATCTGCCCCTCAGGCCCGTAGTATCCGGGGGGCCAGGGGGGGCCGGGCCCCCCACTTTTTTGTGGACTTAAAAATATTTTAGAAAAAATGTATGAAAACCTGTTAAAAATAAACTTGTATAACTTCATGAACGCGTAAGCTATATAATTTTAATCTTTGTGATAGTTTTACTGAAGCTAGCATGTGATTGTCGTTTAAATAGTGTGTAAACAAAGGTCAAATCCGGACTGGAGAACATACGGTACCGTTTCCTATTCCGCGTGTTATCATTCTAGAGTGACTTCCGAAATCGTATTGGAGACTTTTAATTTAATGTTATATAATCACCATGTATCAGAGTATATTGTCCAGAAATATTGCGGAAATCAAAAAAATCAAGTTGAAACAAGAAACAATATTGGAAGACAGAATCAAATTTGATTCAATTGGAAATTACGTGATAGATGAGTTGGGGACATCACTTGTTCCCGACGACATAGAACATTTATCTGACAAAATGTGCCGATTAAACCACCTGCTGATTGATATATATGAGAATGCAGGAAATGACGTCTCAGACCTTCTGATTTTTAAAATTTTTCTGGGGGCATATGCCCTCGAGGTCGAATTACACAAAATGTGGCCCCCCCACTTTCAAAAACGTTGCTACGGGCCTGCCCCTAGACTACGGTTGCCTAGTGGTTAAGGCATTAGCCTTTTACCACAAGGTGTCAATTGTCCAGGGTTCATTTTCCGTGGGCTACGGTTGCCTAGTAGTTAGGAGCATAAGCTTTTAATCACAAGGCTTCTATGGCCCAGGGATGGCCATTGTACTATTGCCGTTGGCATTTACAAGTTGTCGAGATTTGCATGTCCGTTGTTAATTTTAATTTGAAATGATGTATGCAAAGTAGAATAAAATTGCGCACCATACGAAACATAGATATGATGTAAAACTACCGACCGACCATCCTCTTTCCCCTACGGTTGTAAATCTCTGAACTCATTCGTGTATATTTTTTTTTATTAATTTATCATTTTGCTGTTACTGGTTGGCACGATTCCGTTATCCGTATGTACCGAAATCAACCGTCCTCAGATGTTTAAATCTCTGAGTCCTTGCATGTAAAAATCGTCATGTCACCATTAACATGTCATACTTAATCCGTTATAAGAGAAAACAACGCGCGCGCGCGTGTGTCAGTGTTAAGCACCACAACGGGTATGTTTGCGTTAAGTGTGTGTGTGTGTGTGTGTGTGTGTGTGTGTGTGTGTGTGTGTGTTATTTCGCAAAATTGATTTCGTATTTTTTGCAATAGCGATATCCATTGTTCATGTATCTATTTCGTATTCATTCTAATATTTGAAATATTATTTATAATTTATGAAATGCTATGTCGAAAAACGAAGTAATTGATGCAAATAAACGAAATACTTTTTCGAAATTACAAAACGAAACGGTTTTTAACGTACTGTAAACGTATTTAATTTCGCGTGTATTTTTTTCGAGGAATATGAATTTTAGACATATCCGAGTAGTTAAATTTTCGCGTTTCCTAAATAGGCACTATAGCATAATTTAATTCGATCGGTATTAATTTTCGCGCAAAACAAACGATGTAACAAATAAGCGAAAATTAGTACATCGCAAAAATAAATACGTTTACTGTATATCACCTTACGGCTTCCGTATGTGTCGGTTACGTTGTGTTCCTCGACATTTTAATTTGTGTTAATTTAATGTTTGTAGAGGCCGCGGTGGCCTAATGGATAAGACGTTAGTCTACAAATCTCTCGCCGCTCTGAGTTCGAGCCCTGTTCAGAACACATGTGGGAAAGTGAATTTTCCTTGTCATTGACCTTTACTGATGTCACCTTGTATCAGTATAATGTGACTGGGAGAGTGGTAAGTTTGTCTGTTGCGTGATGACTCCGTGAGCTAACACGTTAAATTCGCCCTGAGTGCGCGCTAGTACAAGGCAGACCATACAACACATGTACTCTCGCACTTCACATGCATGTGCACGAACTTGTTCATAGATTAATCCATAGAGATTAATAAAATAGTTACGTCGCGAATAGCTGAAAAATTACTGTTAAGCCACATTTATTTAACATAATTTGAGGATGTCAGATTAAAAAATGGTGGATACCAAGCTCAATTCTGAGTTTTTGAACCAATATATACTAACCAACCAACCAACAAATCAACCTCGAAATTTTGTATGTTTTGTTTTTTGAAGCAATGCCATCGACAACAAGGCGGCACTACATAAATAACCATGTAACAGTAAAAACCACACACTTTTCTAGCACACAACATGTTACTCAACCACCTTTTCCAACAACACGTGGTCCGTCCACCACCCCTCAAGCTAACATTCCAACAACAGCTGCAGTCTGCAGAAATACGATTGGTAACTGTGCCGATTATGGAGCACGTGACTATGCATGTCACGGACAGTACGAGACCTGGGCGAGAAATCATTGTAACCAGTATTGTGGATTTTGTGGTAAGTCGAATGTTTTATATATGGTAACTTAATAAGTGACCTCATCATACGTATCTCGTCACTTGAATGGTACATCGGTGGCCGAGTGGTCTTAAGCCGAGTCAATTAGAAATGGTGGAGGAAACCGGAGTGCCTAGAGAAAACCCACTTCCTGTAGAAAGCGATCAATCAAACCTCACACTAGAATGTGTCCAGGGTGGGATTCGAACCTAGGTCTGAGGCGCTGTGATCTATCCGTAAGCGCGCGTTTTAGATCACCCGGCCCTCCAGACACCTTCGTTCTTGGTTGTGTTGCATGGGTAGTTGCCAGAAACATGTGATCCAGTTGTATTTTTTTCTATTGTAATACAATTTGTATTTTTCATTTTTAACATAATTTGAACCTTGGTAGGCTTTGCTTTAGATTTATGGTTTGGACATGGATTGGTATGTCTATTTCACGGCACAATGTGACCATTACGAGTATTTATAGTTTCAGTTCATATTCCAACCACTCATGGAGCAGTGACAAGCGTGTGTGCAGACAAGATCAATCAATGTTCGAACTACGGAGACCCAATCTATGCTTGTACTGGACAGTATGAAGACTGGGCAAAAGAAAATTGTGCTAAATACTGCGGGTATTGCCGTGTGTATGAATAATCGCTTATTTTCAGAATTTGTCGCCATCATCGCCGTCGTCGCACTCCTTCGTTCACCCTTCCTTCCCTTTTCTCCTTCTCGTTCTCCTCCTCCATCTCATCATCATCGCCGTCGTCGCACTCCTTCGTTCACCCTTCCTATCCCTTTTCTCCTTATCGTTCTCCTCCTCCATCTCATCATCGCCGTCGTCGCACTCCATCGTTCACCCTTCCTATCCCTTTTCTCCTTCTCGTTCTCCTCCTCCATCTCATCATCATCGCCGTCGTCGCACTCCTTCGTTCACCCTTCCTCTCCCTTTTCTCCTTCTCGTTCTCCTCCTCCATCTCATCATCATCGCCGTCGTCGCACTCCATAGTTCACCCTTCCTCTCCCTTTTCTCCTTATCGTTCTCCTCCTCCATCTCATCATCATCACCGTCGTCGCACTCCTTCGTTCCCCTTCCCATCCCTCTCCTCCTTCTCCTCATCATCACCGCCATGAGAAATAAAATTCGCATTTTAAATGAAATTTAAAAATCACAAGAGACAGAAAAGAGTATGGCGTTAATAGTCATAAATTAGTACAATTTAATAACTCTGCACCTTCGCCTATAGCTGTCGATGTCTCGATATAAGAGAAATTTTCCTGACTGGGTTGTAAAACACCATCATAAGCGACCAGCGTGAATTTTCGGTTTCTCGATACAAGAACGGTGATTCAAAACTGCGTAAAAAGAAGTGAAAGTACAATTCGTAACCGATGATCACGTTCATTTTGAGTGAGTGAGTAATGGTGTTTTAACGTCCCAGTCAAGAATATTTCACTTGTATCGAGACGTCCAGCTATAAGCGAAGGTGCAGATATTTTTTCTGTGCGTTATGTTGATGACATTATTCAACAGGGTTCTTTACCGCGCATGCCTAGCGCGACACGGGATCTCGTTTACTTTAAGTTCCTGTCCGAAAGAATCGTGACTTTCATTTTGTAATGCCGAGTGCTTGGCGAAAGAACAGTCACTACCCATTTTGAAGTCTTGGGTCCGGCCCGGCTAAGGATCAAACCGACAACCTTCCATTTGAGGGGCTTGGACTCTACCAACTTAACTACCGCAGTGGTCCGTTTGTTTAGACGGGGCTTGCATGACACATTCTTGACGTCATTTCTATTCTATGCTAATCCTGCTTATGGTTTCAATACGCCATGACAGAGCTTGTTCCCGCAACGGCCATTTATAAAAACGAAGCAGGGTGCAACATAATAAATTGTTGACTCTGGGTTATTACATGACTAGACTTATCAAAGGCGTTCAAGGGTTTTATGGCCGTCTAAATAATGCTATTTATAAGTATGATGTACATCTGTATTCCAAATTATCCCGGATATATTTGACGCCCAGACGTTTCATTCTCTTTCACTCTAAATTTTGATTTCATGCCAGTGTAGCTAACTAGATAGATATGAAGTGTTTGTCTTCCGGAGTACCACCTCTTAGTTCCCTGGTGTTTCACTAAATTTGTCCGTTTCCAAAGTTTTAACATTGTTTTTTTTGGGATCACCATGGTGATTTGAACAAATACGGGTATCTGTGCGCTTGATTAATACATTATTTAACCGATGCCATATCCAAAAAAATTGTCTTTTCGTTTTTAAACATGATTTTTTTGAGAATTTTCCTTTGCTTTAAATAGTTGAACGATAGTCATTAACAATCACGTTTTTATCTAAAACAGGAAGTTTGGTTGCTCCGACAACCGGTTTGCCGATGCCAACTACACAAGGCGTTTGTAAGGACAAAATGTCTAACTGTGGGCAGTATGGAGATAAAGTTTATGCTTGCTCTGGACAATATGAAAAATGGGCGAAGATTAACTGCGCCAAATATTGTGGATTTTGTCGTGAGTAAATATTTTGACAATCTATCGAGAAATCATTTATTTTCGCGTGTAGTTCATTTTTTGTAGTTTCAAGAAAAACATCTTTTAGGGCGTAATGTGATAAATTGGCAAGGAAAAAAATCGATGCATACATTACAGGCTTGTCTAAAAGTTTAACATTGGTACTGAGAATATTATTTATTCATTTATTTATTTATTTATTTAATTGACTAATTAATTAATTATTTCTTTATTTATTTACATTTTATTTATTTGTTTAATTAATTGATTAATTAATTTATTTATTCACATTTTATTTAATTAATTGATGAATTAATTAATTAATTTATTTATTTATTTATTTATTTATTTATTCACATTTTATCTATTAATTTATTTAGATGATACCGGTATAGTTGCTCCGACATCATTCATGGCGCCTACAAAGCAGGTGATATGTGAGGACAAGTTACCAGACTGCAGAGAATACGGATCAGTGACGTATGCTTGCAGTGGAAATTATGAGAACTGGGCCAAGCTGAATTGTCGAAAATATTGTGGCTTTTGTGGTAAGAACGAACTTTGAACAATATAAAAGCTTATTCGTGAAACTTTGCAATCTAAATGTGGATTTTTTTCCCAAAGCGTACAATGTAAGTATAATAGATCTTGTGTATCACAATTAATTTTGAGGGGTGGTAACGAGTCGCGACGAGTTCCAACTGTCAAAATTAATTGTGATACACAAGATGTAACTTGTATCACGCCCACTACTGTCAATCATGCATAATTGACAGTTTCATGCAACCACATAATCAATTACAGGAAAGTGGTGTCAAATTGTTGTTGTTTTTTAAGAATAATCGATTTCAACAGGAAATTGGTGTCAAAATTGTATCAATTGTTTGTTGTTTTTTATGAATAATCGATTTCAACAAGAAATTGGTGCAAAATTGTATCAATTGTTTGTTGTTGTTTTTAAAAAAAAATCGGTTTCAACAGGAAATTGGTGTCAAAATTCGTGTATGAGTTTTCTATTCAATTGATGTCTAGAGGTCAAGCAGTGAACTTTAAAAATGTCCACAATAGATTTTTCGGATATGGACTTTTTAATTAATGAAATAGAGCATAGTACGTTTTTTCAAATTTGTGAAAAAATAGAAGAGCAAGAAGCAACGTTTGAGGGATTGGAATTTAAAGTACGATTTTTCAAACTCGTTCTTACGAATTCTAGGCACGTATCTACTATTTTTAAATGATGACGTATAGTTTCTAATTCGTTGGTACGATTTAGAGGAAAATCGGATGGCAAAGTAGCATGTTTTTCTCCCATTTCATGGATTTAATTTTTAAGAAACGACTTTTAAAATCGCTGAACATTACAGGGTCTTAAATCATAGCTACGAGATTTAAAATTGCACCCACGATTTTTGAAGTCGTAGATATAATTTTTAAATCTGTGGGTACAATTTGAAAATTAAATCAAATTGCTTTCGCAAAATGTTGCCAAATTGCTTTATTTTTTAATATAAAATTCAAAAATTTGCATATGATAATAGTGTCATTTTTATTTTGAATATATAAGACCGAGATATGCGATTTTTCCCATTGTCGATGGCTACTACCTGTATTACCTGGACTAATGTTATATTTCATGATCTTTATAATTTCCGACTAGTTAACTTTTTCCTTATTTGGTTTCAGGACAAACAAGTAATTCTACCACTAATGCAAGTGAGTATGTTAGTAAATTGATTCAATGAGGCTTTACATCCCAGCCAAGTATATTTCGCTTATATTGAGACGTCATCAGCGAAAGTTAAAGTGCAGAATATTTTACCTTTGCAATGCGCTTAGTGCAATGCGCAGGAATGGTTCTCTAAAGTGCCGCGCCAACTGTGACACGGGACATAGGTTTGAAAGTATCTTCAAGTGAATTTAATTGCAAACTGCCTGAGTGTTAGGCGAAATAACAGTCATTACCTTTTGAAGCGTTGGTCAGACCCGACCAGTGTTCGAACCACGACTTCATACATATACGGAGCGAGCAGTCTACCAACTGAGCTATCGTATTGATGAGTATGTCAATTAGTATTTGAAAAGTCAAACATATATTGTCATAATTTTTATCTATTTCAAAAGGAGAGTGATAAACATATATCCAAACGACCGTCTCAACACTGGTATATGTAATTTTAACCACTGTGTCGGTATCTCTGCTGGTGGACTAAGCATTCTTGATGATATTATATACTCAGTTGGCAATAATTTTGTATTGTCAGAAATATAGATCTACTATTGTCTAAATTTGGTGCTAGCTAAAATCTGAAAAACCCCAAAACTAAGGTAAAACCCCCAATGCAAAGTTTCCCCTTAGTTTTTGATTACATATAATTTGGTTATTTTTAACCCCTTGAAAAATTTTGGTTTCACAATTTGGGTCCAAGCACTATTGATGAGGAACTGTATTCCTAAACGGCCGTCTAGTGCTGTAAAATTGCTTTACCATTGTTTTAAAACCTCGAAAGTCAAGTGGTTAAAATGGTGCGCTTATAGAACGCGACGCTTCCAAGTCACTGCTAATGGGTTCGAATCCCACTGGGCAGATTCTAGACTAGTGCAAGAAAGTTTGTCAGTTCGCTTGTTGAATGCCGAATGGTTTTTCAGGCACTACGGTTTCCCATACTATTCCAGAACTGACTGCTTTAATATATAGTTGAAAGAATCTTGACTGGAGTGTAAAAACCATTACTCCACTCCATCGCACTCTATTTCATTGTTTCCATTACTGTAGCGGTATATCTGTTTCTTTTCTACTTATGAAATGACTAGATTCGGTGTCAAAACGGTTAAGCAACGATTAGCCATTAATTCGAATCTAATTTTGTTAGTATATATAACAAATTTAACAATACAGTCCAACCTACCTTAAAGACCACCTCTATATAAGGGCCACCTGCTTATATAGACCAGTATAATTGTATCCCAATTGTTCTTTATTCTTATTATTTGAACCTTTATATAAAGGCCACTTTTACTGGTTCACTTGACTGGCCTTTATGGAGATGTTTGATTTTATGTAAAAGGGAGAAGAAAGCTATCCAAATATCTCGGATAATCGGCAGTCTAACTTTGACACCTTTTCGTAAGCTCAGTCTTAACAGTGTTAAATTTTGACAGGTCTGTGTTGTAGGTTACCAGGTAATTATATAATTACCGTTCTCTGCTTCAAATGATGTTAATGAAGAATATATATGCAGTCAAACATGTCCACAAAAGCCACCCAAGGGAACTAGGACAAGTGGCCTTTATATACAGGTCAGGTTCAAATAATATGAATAAAGAACAATAGGATACCATTCTACTGGCTTTTTAACCAGATGGCCCTTATATAGAGGTCACCTTTAAGGCAAGGTTGACTGTATGTCTGAATCTACTTTCAGAATGTGCCAGCTTAAAGGCCGATATACAAGTGTTAGTGGACGCATCTCCAAGCATTGGAAAATCAAATTTTGGGAGAATAAAGAACTTTATTCATAACTTTACCAAAAATTTAGTAATTGGTAATGACAGCGTTCTGCTCGGCGCCACAACATATTCTGATGTTATAAGGTCCAACTTTTATATGAATAAATACCAAACTAAAGACCGTCTACTTGAAGCTATCTCAAATATGACGTATGCGAATATTGGCGTCACTCATACGGGCGCTGCTATCAATTTCACTGTGCATTCGTCTTTTACGGAAACGCACGGAGATAGACGAAATATTCCGAATGTTTTAATAACGTTTACAGATGGTATTTCATCGAAAAATACCTCTGCTTCCATATTGGAACTGACAAGGTCGAAGATAAATTCGTTCGTCGTTGGAGTTGGAAATTTTAGTCGCGCTGCTCTGGAGGAAATTGCATCTGGTTCCGAAAATGTCATAAAATTAGAAAACGTTTCAAAACTTTACAGTTTAACGCCATTTAGTAGTTTTTGTAGTTAAATTTAAAAATGTATTATTGTGATTAATTAAAAGAAAGATTGTTTGATTTGTTATGTCAACGAATAGGGTTCGTCTGTATGGAACGTTTCGGTAAATTTTACAGCAAAATTTTCCGGATGAACGTCATTTTTACGGGAAAATGTGAAGTGATTCCCTCTCCAATGCAAATAATTTTTTCGTAGAAACGTTATATAGGTTATCACGTGGTACACTGGCGAGCCTCATTATTAATTTCTAGTTTAATTCAATGTCAAAACACAGTCATTTATCCCCAAGCTATCTAGGCCTAAGCGACAGTAAAAGCACTTTTTTATACTTCTACCACGGAAGCAATATCAAAAAGTAACTAACCATCGTTAAGGCAGATTACTCGGCCTACATCCTACCTAATGTATGTTTTCATCATCTCTACATATGTAAGTGAACATGTACTATACATTAGAGCTTTTAACAGATTGTGTAACATTTTGTCAATATTTATCGAGCGGTTTAAACTCCATGACGATATGAAGGTCGACATGCTAGCACTCGTAATGAAATCCGATTCGAAGCGTCAGTTTTCCGTAAGGAAATACATGTAAAATTCATGCCGATTTATTAAAGGGAAGTTTTATTAAATTAACTCCTCGATAGGTCTAGGCCGTATATCTACCTTAGCGATGGTATGCTGTTTTATATTTTGCTACCATCATAATATACAAGAAAAAATATCGTAAAGGCAGGTAATCTGGCATACGGTTGCCCATAATTATTGTAACATATTCCGCAATGGCAATGATTGATTTGTACAAACGTACCTTTTCCGTTACGTTACACGTAAACTTGCACAAGTCCCTATATTAAATTATTAATTTCTTGCCCCTTTAAAACTATTACAGAGATCAACTGACAAAAGTCAATTTACTATCAAAACCCGGGAATATAGGCTATTTCTCTATATAACAAAGAACTTTTTTTTAAAAAAATTTTCTTGATTTTCTCTATATAACAAAGAACTTTTTTATATAGAGAAAATCAAGAAAATTTTAAAATGCAATAAAATCAGTTTATTTCTGGTGCATTTAGTTCAGAACGTTGTCAGATATGATAAAATAGCAAAATATATCATTGTTCGGTCGATAAAATAATAAATTGGAAAAAAAAATACCTGACCCCAAGCGCCTGTGATTGAACAGTGCAGTGTAAGATGTCGGAGTAATACCCGATATTAAACGGGAATGTGGTTTACTATATTCTCGATGGATTGTAGACCACTCACACTTACTGGGGCGCTCTCACAATTCTTCTACACTTTCTGGCTTTTCTGTCTTTTGTATTGTACAGTTGGTGTTCTATTGCATGCAATAGCCACCCTCTGCCCCCGGGCTACTGTTGCCTAGTGGTTAAGACATTAGCCTTTTACTACAAGGTGTCTATGGCTCAGGGTTCATGATTTTCCCTGGGCTACGATTGCCTAGTGGTTAAGACATTAGCCTTTTACTACAAGGTGTCTATGGCTCAGGGTTCATGATTTTCCCTGGGCTACGATTGCCTAGTGGTTAAGACATTAGCCTTTTACTACAAGGTGTCTATGACTCAGGGTTCATTTTCCCTGGGCTACGATTGCCTAGTGGTTAAGACATTAGCCTTGTAACACAAGGTGTATGGTCCAGGGTTCATTTTTCAGAGTTGTTAAGACATTAGCCTTGTATCACAAGGTGTATGGTCTAGGGTTCATTTTTTCAGAGTTGTTAAGGCATTAGCCTTTAATCACAAGGCATCTATGGTTCAGGGTTCAACGACGCCAGCCCTGTGTCCTTGGGCTACGGTTGCCAAGTGGTAAATCAAGGTGTTGCCATTATTCACAAGACGTCTATGGTTTAGGGTTCAACTTGGCGAAACATGTTGATGTGACGTAAAACAACCATTGATTATGTAAATCTCTGAACTAATACATGTACGTGTAAAATTTATTATCATCAACTATTCATCATACCCCATCCGTATAGCATTTACACCCGGTAATGGACTTGATTCTATTTCGCATTGAAACATTATTTTTCGTATAATATAATTTGCAGTGTGTATGACCATAGTGTGTGTGTGTGTGTGTGTGTGTGTGTGTGTGTGTTATTTCAACACCATTCAGTGCAGGCTGACCAATCAAATTTATTTGTCCAGATCAGTACATTTTTAGTGTGCAAGGTTGTCATTTAAGTGTTTTTATCGTTAAGTGTTTGATTTTAGTACAATTTACATACAAAAAGCCCGAATTTTTAGCACTTTTAATTTAAATGGGAGAAATCCGTCTAATTTGACCTTATAATTTTACTCCCGTGTTAATCAATTCTACTTCCTGTACTGTTCTTGTCATATGAGTAAAAGACTACAGAATAGTGTACGAAGTCGGAGTAATATCCGATATCAAACGGGAATGTGGTTTGCTATATCCTTGATGGATATTCGACCACTTGTCTTACGGGCGCTCTCTCAATTCTTATACTATTTCTAACTTTTTTGCACGCAATAGCCACCCTCTGCCCCTGGACTACGATTGCCTAGTGGTTATGACACTAGCCTTTAAATCACAAGGTGTCTGGTTCAGGGTTCAACTTGAGCAACATAAGGCTATTGCAAATGTGCTCTTGGTTTTTGCTAGATGTGAAGGTACATACTAAGTGTACATGTCCGACGCCAATTTCAATGTAAAACAATGGTTCCAAGCAGATCAGGCTGAGTAACGTTTCACATGGAACTCATATACAACCAAACCTGTCTATAAAGGTAGCCCAAGGATATCGGTAAAAGTGGTCTTTCTGTGCTGGTGGCCTTTATATACAAGTTTAAATAATATGAATAAAGAACAATTGGGATACCATTCTACTGACCTTTATAAGCAGGTAACCTTTAAAGACAGGTTGGGCTGTAATTAAAATTAAAATAATTCAACATAATCTTAAGAAAACTACAATTTAGTTGAGCAACATTTCAGATAGCAAAATTTAAAAATATCTCCAATACCCCATCTGAAATACCAACCTACGAAGCAACTACTACGAGAGCTTTATACGATTTTTATAAGATATTGCAAGCCCTAGGTTTGTCAAGGAACATGATGGTCGTCGTCACGATATTGTTGATAAGTATGATGTAACGTATCCAAATGTATCCTGAATATATTATACGTTATGGTAGAGTTTGTTTCCACCACGAGAGCTTTATACGACTTTTATAAGAAATATTTGTCAATGCCCCTAAAAAGATTTACATGATGGTCGATCATCACGATATTGTTGATAAGTATGATTAACGTATCCAAAAACAGAATTGAGTTGAGT